>JAJOZX010001670.1:0-17500 GCA_023014485.1 Bathynomus jamesi | reverse complement strand
ATGAACTGGCTTTAGTGAATTATAGATCCTCATCTCCTGCACTCTGCTTGGTTTTAAAAAAACTATTATACATTACCAAAGATAATTTTATTTTAATAATAAGCTATATATCTAGTTTCATTAGCACAACAAAAATAAGAAGTTTTAGTTCATTTTAAGCCATTCAATCACTCATTTTTTCAAAATAATTGTTCTTTCATTAAACACTTTTTAATCTTATATTTTAATGTAATTTAAGGTAGCTACTTTACTTTTACTTTATAATAATTTGTACATCCCAGAACTACACCCCTGAGTATGCACACAACGTTCTTTCTCCCCAGATTCTCCATAATTTTATATATATATATATTAAGTTTCTAATTTATGGTGTAATTGCAGGCTGCTTTAAAATGTACCTTAAAACATAATACAAGATAATGCTCTAAAATTAATTCAAATCTTTGTGATTCATACAGTGCTTGCAATTTACTTTGCCTTCTACTGCTGTCACTTCACTCCATTCATTTGTTCTCTTTCTACCACACCCTGGTGTACGAGGCATGCTTCAGATAACAGTAATGCACTACAGCAGGACAAGTACAACTTTCTTCTCCCACTGCCTGAAGTCTACTGATCTTCTCATAAGACTATGCCAGGCTCTCCCTAGTTACATGTTGAAACAGGTCCAACACTGTAACAGCCCAATGGCTGATGTCTATTCTTCTTGTTGAATATAGTTAGTAAAAAGCAATCATCATGCACATTATAAGCATATATAATCTTATATTAAGAAGCTATTATGATATTTTATTTGGAAAAACCCAGTAAAAGTTTAATAATTTGTAAAAATAATGATTGATACACTCTATGTTGATTATAGTAAGTGAAAATCAATCATAATTAACATTTATAGAGCATATGATTTTATTATTATTTGCTTTTATACTATTACATAATACAATTTTGGAGTTTTGCCCGGTTTTTGTGAAAAAAAACCGGGTGGGTTGGGCTTTTTCAAAAAAGTTGTTTTTTTGCCAACCCTGTTTTTGCCACGCACAGCCATCAGAAAAATAATGCACTTTTTGTATATTAGGGATTTGTTGTTTTACATCCTTCATCAAAAGCTGCTGGAAAGTGTAAACTGCTCAAGTTGTATGCTCAAGACAGTCACTAATAAACATTAACTAGTGCGATTTAATTCCCCATCCTTGTTTTCATGATACACTACAAATGGGTGGTTTGTCACCTGTTCATTTGTCCAATGGAAACTCTGCGTGCATCATGGGTAATAAATGAGTAGTTTTCAGAAAAATCTCCTTCATGATGAAGATTCTGTTTCAGTGTTTTCATATAGTGACTCCGACTTTTGGTATTGTAGTGACGATGAGTGAGAGAGATCATTTCTGAAAGAATTTCAATGAACTCATCTGCAGGAGTTACTGTGTATTTTCTACAATGTAGGCTAATCAGCATTAGGCCACTGAACATATTCTAGCTACTGAATCTCTGTCTGTGAAAATAGACATAGTATTCAAGAAGTTTAGCCCTACTACACCTATTTTATCAGGAAATACTGGACACTCGTGTAACATATACTTAGAATTATTGGAATCCCAAACATTTTCGTCAATAAGGGTGTGGGAAGCAAGGCTTTTTTCACCAATTGAAGATGCTAACAGTCTATGGTTTTACAAACTGAGTATATGAGGCGCTTCGGACCACAGGCTACCAAGCGCCAAAATTAGAGAATGGAGAAAAAAGCAGTTAAAATTTGCCTACTTCCAAATGCCATAACTTATGAACCATTAACGATATTTGATTGATTTCGTCCATACGTGCAGGTCCACAATCTGCTTCCTGACTCACCCACGAGATAGAGAAAGGATGTGGGAATATAGTGGTATAAATAACTCACTTCTGGCCCCACGGGCGCTTGACAGGTTGTGGTCCGGAGCGCCTCATATACTCTATGTACCTTTCCCTCAAGACATCACAAACCATTTAGGTCTCAAATTTGGAAATTATTAAAAGCCTGCACTAGCATCAGTTTCTTTATATTTTATAGGCTTATGCAATTCTTTCAAATTGCATAGCAAGAGGTCTATATTTACTTCTTAGGTAGGTAGTTATATATTTTACTGTAACCGAACAAATGACTATATATTTCAATGCGTATTGATTCTGGACCAATTTGTGGATTTTCAGTGAAATTAGCAATATTCAAATGTAAAAACATCACCTTTATATGATAAAACAGTTTTCTTCTTTATTTTCCACTGATGGAGAAAGAGTTGAAGCTCAGTTTCATCAAAATACCTTAAAGATAGTTATATTCGTATCAGTACCTACAACAATTATTTTATGCCTAATACCATGCATTAAAAATTTACCATCAATATTTTATAAGTGACAGGACCTTCTTATACTGTACTATTGCCTCCTTATCAATTTAATATCAGGATATAAAATTTACCTAAAATAATGTACTTAGATATAGCAGGTGAAATTAATTTATAATATATTTTTATACAATAATGTTCAAAAAATTGTACAATCATTCATTTTGTCGAAGGCCGGTTGTACAAAATCACTCTCTCTCTCTCTCTCTCTCTCTATATGTGTGTGTGTGTATATATATATATATATATATATATATATATATATATATATATATATAAAACAATCCCGTTTATTAGGTTCCGAGGAAAAATTGTTAAAAGGGTCTATCAGCTACAAAATTATGGATGTAACATTAACTGGTGAGTACGTACTAATGTAGGGGTTTAACTTGGCCTATGTTTTTTAAAATTCTTTGAAGCATTTAACAATGGTCTTCTATACATCAGCTAGCTGTATTAATATTACTTGGGAATATACATATAACAACATTTTATTTTTATTTAAATATATTGTTTTGCAAATCTCCTCACCACAGGCATGATATGCTTGAAGTTGTGCAATGTAGGGCTGCCAGTCTTATCCCTAACTTGAAAAGATTGAGACACTGGGAAAGAGTGAAAGAACTGGGCATGTTTAGTTTTGAGATTCATTGTTTGAGGCGGGCAATGATAACAGCTGTTCAAATTAATTTCCTCATTAGAGTACGATGGAAGAACTTTAATAAGAAAATTGTAGACTGGATCTATGAAAATCCATTTTTTTGTCATAGAGTGGTAACATTTTTTGGTGTGACTTGATATATTGTGTATTAAATACTAGCACTTTAGCTATTTTAAGAAATAATGGGTGTTTCATTCATGAAAAAGGGTTTATAAATTTTGTAGATAATGTATATCTATTTAAGCAGGTCTTAATTGTACTAAGTTATCTTTAACGTGAAATGTAGATTTTGTAGACTATTACAAAATATAATATTAAGTTAGATGGTACTGTAGCATGTTTAATTACATCTTCTCTTATTAGCTATCACCACTCTAAATTTCTTTTTTTATGAAATAAATTATTTTACAAATGATGAAATTAATGTAAAATCCTTAGTGATTAAAGAAAATTCATTATCTATTAGGCATGTAATCCACCCTTCACTTGGTATAAATCAGTTATATGCATATTTATAGATCCTGATAATAAAATTTTTCATATTTAAGGGAATATTTTTATCGATAGAGTACAGTTCAAAAATTTGGTAAATATTCGTAGTTATAAATTGTAAACAGTGATAATTTGTTTGTTATAGGTCATTGCTGAAGAAAATGAATACTAATAGCAAATAGGTAGAACATGATAAAAGATTTGAAAAAATATGTTTTCTTTTGCTCAAGGTTAAGAAAAAATCCACCAACTTAAGCATTGAAAGTCCTGTTTCAACCATAGAGTAAAGGATATGGTCTGAATTGGTCTTATGATGTGGTAATAAATAGTAGTTCTCCAGTTAGTTTTAAGAGAAAGCCGGTTGTATTCGTGAATGAGAGTTTATAATTTTTTTAAACAGTGACAAGTTGTGTAATTCTATATCCTAAGTGTGATGACCTTGGTGGAAATTTTCATAGGCTGGCTAATTTTTCATATGGAACGAGCCCCCTGCTACGATGTTTCTTGCAAATGATGGGTGTGAAGAAGTAAGGAAATATTGATGCATGGGTGTGTTAATAAAATAAAATATTGATTATTAGAAAGCCGTATGTTGTTTATAATATTAATAATATTAATAATAATAATAGTAATAATAATAATGCTTTAGGAGTTTATTAAGAACTCCATGATTTATAATGGTACCCGTATGCTGTTTGTAGTCAATAATGATAATATTGAGCTGTGCAATCTTTCTACAAAATTTTAAATACTGGCGCAAGATCATAAAGTGTGAAAAGGTTTGTTTTTATAATCAAATGGGAGGCTATTAAAACTTTCAAGTTACAGTAAATGTGTTTACTAAAGAACAGATTAAAGCCTATGAAATGATTTCACATAGTCTAGGCTAGCTACATGATACTTTATACATGCTATAGAACAGAATCATATAGGAGTGATCAGGTGCTTGTCCAAGAGGGGGCACAGGGGACACGCGCCATCCCTATAAATTCTATAGTTCCTACATAATTCCATTTGTTCCTATAAATTCCAGAGTAATTGTCAATTCAATACTTATTAAAGTAAGTTTTTATTGTTGTTCAAATGTTTAAATAAAAACGTGGTTAATATTGGTCTTTTCACCCACTCAAGCGCGGTCAAAACAGTACAATATATTGAATTGCCAATCAAAACTGACTAAGAAAATATACAGGGCGTCCCAAAAAAATGTATACACACTTTAAATACTTATAAAGGCAGTGTTTATTAAAATACATTTCATTTTCAAAATGTAATAGAATCTACAGACATTATTTAATTGTTTTGTCAACGCCTGTTTTCAAACTGACGTCCGTTCTGGTCCAGGCACTGCTGATAACGCGAAGCAATGGAATCGCAAACATCACGAAACATTTCGTTTGGTATTTGTGTGCATTCTCGTTCAATGGGTGCTCTCAATTCAGCAACTGTTGCAGGTTTTATAGCGTAGACTTTGTCTTTTAAGTATCCCTATAAAAAAGTCTAGTGGTGTGAGGTCTGGTGAACGCGGAGGGTATTCTACGAAACCCCTTCGTCCAATCCACATCCACATCGTGCCAAGTACCACTCGCAATACTCCACTCTTCGGTCCGGATCATCTTCATTAATAGCATGGACTAATCTTGGAATGTAACTTTTCCATTGACAGCGCTTCAAAATGCGTTGGACAGACGATTCTGAAATTCCTACCTCACGACTCGCTTGCCGCACAGATTTTCTTGGACTTTGGTGATACGTTTCCAGTACTCTTTCTTGCTTTGTGGGGCTTGTCGATGTCCGTGGTCTTCCGGAACGCTTCTTGTGGACATTCTGAACAGTTCCATCGGCTTCAAACTTATCTCTAATTCGAGTGATGGTAAGTCGCGTTGGTGGATCTGTTTGAAACTCCCTCCTAAACTGTCTTTGCACTTCAACTGCGTTTTCACACTTCCAGTAGCATTTTAGAATGAATTTCCTTTGTTCAAAGCTTAGTCTGACTGCCATTATTAATTCTAATGGGTTTAACTTGGAAAGAAAGAAACATCAATTGAGCTATCAGCTGTTAAAGTGTGTATACATTTTGTTGGGACGCCCTGTATATCTTATGTTCTGCAAATTTGTTCAAATGTACTTTTTTTAATAAAATATATTTCCTGGTTTGGCTATAATGTACTTTTTTATCATAAAATATTTTTCCTGATTGGGCTATTTTTTCGCTACTCTGCAACTTACTTAGTTTGTTGGTTTTGTTCTGGCTATTTTTTTTTTCTAATTGGATTCAGTTTGGTGGTGTTTGTGATAGAATTATGACGTGCCGTTCGTGTGATTTCGATTTTGAGAACTTGATTCGTCATGTGCCCTAGATGAAGACAAAGCATTGGATGTTTTTATCAATTACGGCATTATTCTCTCATCCTTAACTTGCCAAAAATGTGACAGTGAGTGCCAAATACGAAAAGATCAGAAGATATTTAGGTGAAATAACCAATATTAACCTGTTAGATTAATTGAATGCCCGGTTAAGTTATTTGAATACCCGGTTAGGTCAACTGAATGCCCGGTTAGGTCAACTGAATGCCTGGTTAGGTAAAATGAATGCCCGGTTAAGTCAACTGTACGCCCTTGATGATTGGTTAGGTTAAGTCGTGATATTTTCATTAGTTTAAACGAAAATGACGAGATCAAACTTTGGTAATTATGTTGCAATTCACATGGCCTAAAGTTGAAATCAAAAATACATTTTTCTAGTGTATTTTGGTGTGCTCTGTTCAAATATAACCTTCATTTTTTGTGCAAATGAACAGAAATACGTGTTTGGGCCATACAATGACAACTGTATTTCAGTTCATTTGCACAAGAAATGAAGGTCAATATTCGAACAAAGCACACCAAAATATACTTGAAAAATGTATTTTTGACTACATTTTATACAATAAAGCATAACTTAACATGTTCATGTTGCGAGATCTCGTAAACGACGCATTACCACGGGAAACGTGCAAAACACCTCAAAATTAACCAGAAAAGTTTGCTCTCGTGATTTTCGTTTAAACTAACGAAAATATCACGACTTAACCAATCATCAAGGGCGTGCAGTTGACCTAACCTGCCATTCAATTAACCTAACAGGCATTCAGTTGACCTAACCAGGCATTCAGTTGACCTAACCAGGCATTCAGTTGACTTAACCAGGCATTCAGTTGACCTAACCGGGCATTCAGTTGACCTAACAGGTTAATATTGGTTGTTTTACCTAAATATCTTATGATCTTTTCGTATTAAGCACTCACTGTCACATTTCGCGCAAGTTAAGGATGAGAGAATAACGCCGTAATTGGTAAAAACATCCAATGCTTTGTCTTCACCTCGGGCACATGACGAATCAAGTTCTCAAAGTCGAAACCACTCGAACAGCACGTCATAATCCTATCACAAACACCAACAAACTGGATCCAATTAAAAAAAAATAGCCAGAACAGAAACCAACAAACTAATTAAATCGCAGAGTAGCGAAAAAATAGCCCAAAATTAAACTCGTCGGACCAAAAATGAGAGTATTTATATATATATTATTAGTATCAGAATTTTCACCATTAATATGCATTTGCACAGAAAATGAGTGACAAATTTGATTAAAGCGACTAAAATTACCTCATAAAAAGTTATTTGATTTACAGGTCCAGCCCATGTCATTTAAAACATATTAACCCAAACTTTTCTGGTTAATTTTGAGGTGTTTTGTACGAAACTGCCATCCGTTTCCTGTGTATGCGTAGTTTTCGAGATGACGACATCTGGAAAACTACGCACTTGCACAGGAAACGGATGACAGATTCGTGCAGAACACCTCAAAATTGACCAGAAAAGTTTGTTCTCATCATAAAAAGAGACTGGGTGTAAAAACGAATAATTATCTAAAACGTTTGTCACAAAATGAGTGTGAATCTCATCCTTCATGTATTTAGTTATATGTTTCATTTGTCACCAGAACGCGTTTCTGAGTACTGTATTCCCAAAATTTTCTTCAGTCTCCACTCTTTTCCTTAATTTCTGTACATGCCCCTGGTGATAGCTAGGTTTGATTGAAATTAAAGAGTTGAAAGTTGGATGAAGAAGGGAAAACAAGTCAGAGATGTGACATTTTTGTTAGCCGAGACAAGGCATACTTGTTTGATCTCTTAATAGTTCACAGTAGGCACAGAAATAATAAATAAAGTTAAAAGCTATTATTATCACTTATGACTTGTTAGAAATGGTTACAAGACTGAAAATAGAGAGTACTGTAATTTTAAATGCCCATAAGCTTGGGTGGTAAAAAGATTGGGTTATTATTCATTTTTTGACCCAGTCACACCCAGCTATAACAGCAATATATATTGAATAACCAATCAAAACTGAATAAGAAAATATATATATTATCTTGTGCAAATTTGTATAAAATGTGTTTTTTTATTAAAATCTATTTCTTATTTTTGGTGTTTTTCCAATATATATATATATCGACTATTTGGTGAATATTTCTTATTTTTTGTGATTCTGGCTACTTCTGCGTAATTCAATTTGTCCTGTTTTACAAATAAATCATTTTTAGCAATTGTTCATCTGTTCAGTCCAGTTTTTTGTGACTAGAAGTATGCTGTGTCAGTTATGCATATTTGATTTTGAAGACGTGATCCGCCATATTGCCCTCGATGAAGACAAGAGTTTAGACCTTTTTTTCAATCACGGAATAATTAAGACGTCCGTGACCTGCCCTAAATGCAATAGGGCTTGTATTTTAAGAAAAGACCAGAAGGTCTTTAGGTGCCGTAAAAAAATCATAAAAATAAACGTGTGTCGTTTCAGTTTAAAGGCAGGCGAAATTTAGCGGACTACCCATGCAAGGTTGGCACATGTTATTACATTATCATTTGTATAAGTTAGGTCTCGGGGGTACGGGGGCGGAGCCCCCGTAAAGATCACGCATCACAAATTGATCGGTCCTAATGTTTTGCGGACAGTTCAGTACGTGACACCAGTTAGGTCAACTGTACGCCCTTGATGATTGGTTAGGTTAAGTCATGATATTTTCGTTTAAATTCGTTAGTTTAAACGAAAATGACGAGTGCAAACTTTTCTGGTTAATTTTGAGGTGTTTTGTACGAAACTGCCATCCGTTTCCTGTGCAAATGCGTAGTTTTCAAGATGACGATATCTCGAAAACTACGCATTTGCACAGGAAACGGATGGCAGATTCGTGCAGAACACCTCAAAATTGACCACAAGAGTTTGCTCTCATTATAAAAAGAGACTGGGTCAAAAAATAAATAATTACCGTACCAAAGATTGAATATGAACGTCAGCAAATTGTCTCAATTTTAGTCTACTGTTGGAAATAAAATTGTGTTTGGCATTATTTAGAGAAATGATGGTTACAAGAGTAAGGAAGTCTCTTGTATTGTTGGCCTAAAAAAATACCTTTCAGGCAGAGTAGTGCTAGATTTTTAGAATTAAAATGAACTTCGAACTATGAAATCTATATTTATATTGAATAAAAAACCAACCATAGGTGATAATATGCCTTCTACAAAATTATACATTATTATCTAATACTTGTATACGGCTTTTAGTTTTTTAGAAACAACCCCACTTATGTTTTATAACTAATCTAGCTTTGATATGTTTGTGCCGTGTAATGTTGTATGTGGAGTGTTTTATGTGATGTAAATTGTTCCATTCTTTCTGATGAACTGAAGTATGTTTTTAAAAATTACAGATTCTGGTGATGATCTGAGTTAATCTCGAAAGTAAAGTTATGGTTAATAAGCCAAACGAAATTAGGTAAATATTAAGAAGATGTGTCTTTATAATTGGTGCTCCTTCCAATGCCAGTATGCATTTGCAGTCAATAAGGTAACTTTGGTAAGATTTACTCGTGAGTTGGCGAAACCGCTTTTGCTTTTAATGTGAAGGGAAAAAATCACATATTTATTTAATATATATTTACCGATTGCATGTTTGGAGGTAGACAAATATATATAATTAATTAAATAAGTACATATTTAAAGATAAATAAAATATTTAAAGATAAATAAAATAGAGGTTGTAATGCAATGTTCATTTGATACAGGCGAGCTATATAACTGTTTTTACTCAATATTGGATATTTCATAATTAGTACTAATGACCTGAAAAGGATTAAAGTACGGTACTTTTAAAACAATATGTGAATGAACAAACTTAAATGACAGAGTGTACTGACTTATATGAATCTATGACACGTGTATGTTTATAAGTTTTAACGTTAAAAAATAGGAATTTATAGCAGTACTATGAAAGGACATTATAAAGTTATACAGAATTCATATGATGTTGGGAGCTAGCTAGCTAGGAGCAGGCGGGGAAGTTCCCCGGGGCCCGGGCCTTTGGGGGGCCCCGGGTCGTCTCAGCAAGTGATGAGAAGTTGAGAGAGCAACAAAGCTAGTAAATAAATATAAAAATGATATTTCCTCTGGATTTCAGTCAATTACTCTCTTTTCGAATGTGCTTAAAAACAGACATTGAAAAAATGACGACAATCCCTGAGCTATATTCATTTTTAATTAAAGACAACAGTACTTTGTGCTCAAGTTTTCCCGAAGTTGCGACTGCCATAACATTGTTCCTCACAATTCCTGTGACAGTTTCAAGTGCAGAGAGATCGTTTTCAAAACTTAAACTAATAAAGAACTATCTTCGAAATTCTATGAATGAAAAAAGATTACAGTAAGTGGACTCTCAATTATATCATTTGAAAACAAGAAAGCTAGAAATATTAACTTGAAGGATTTAATTAATGAATTTGCTGAAACAAAGGCAAGAAAAGTCAAGTTCTGATGTTGTCGTAAGTAAACTTTTATTTCATGGTATCCTTTTTAAAGCTCAATATTTTGCATAATGTTTTGCCTTCTATGCCTCCATGCGTACAAGTAGTATCATAATTCTTAAATATATGCTAAATAAATAATGCAAAGAAAAGCAATATAAATGTATAATACAAATTTTGTTAGGGGCCGTAAATAACTTTTGCCTCGGGGCCCGTGACACTCTTGTTCCGTTCCTATACAGTTGGCTGTTTTATCTATGACCTTAAAATTTGATACTCGTAATGGATGGTTGGTTGAGTAAGAATGATCCCCTATTGCTGAATTGATTGGTTCACCAACGTTATGATCAATTTTAAAGCAGCGTTCCCATAATATTTCTAGGAGTTTATTTAAAACTTCAAGATTTATAAATGGTGCACCTTCCAGTGGCAGTATGCTGTAGCCAATAAGGTGACTAACTGTCAGTGTCACACGCAATTTTGTAATTAGATTTATCATTAGGCTTAGTGAGACAGTCACTAAAGTAATAGAGGCCTTAGTTAGTGGATTGATCTCTGATATATTTTATAGATCTGAAATCTGGAAGCATTGGCGTAGCAAGTCGTATATTCGTTATTCATAGTGAATCACTGGCCTACACATGTGATTATTAAAGAGTTGTGTTGTACTTTTGATGGTAAAAACGGCAATGATAAAATACTAACCTATCTGATGATGTTAATCAGTCCGTGCGCGAAAAGTAGGATAATTAAAAGGTATGCAGGTTATTTTGTGCATTCAGTAAACATAATTTTATGCTACAACCTATTTTATACCAGTAGGTTATTGGAAGTAAGTGAGAGCAATATTTTCAATTCATTGTTCAAGAGATGTCATCGGATTTTTAATTGAAAAATATAAAAGTAACCACTGAAATTCAAATTTATCTTATTTTAAAATTAAATTAATATTTTTTGTAATCTATTTTATATGTATGTTACTGCAAAATTTGTTTTTGAGACGAATAATTCGCGGAAGATGCCAGATTCGCTATTTCTTTAATGCGTGATTAAACAATTTTTGGTTGAAAATATATAAGCTACCTCTAAAACTGAAATGTATCTTATTTTAAAATTAAATTAAGGTTTTTTTATAATCTAATTTTATGATATTTGTGTATATTAATGCAAAATTTGTTTTTTATTTAAATAGTATTTAACATGTTTCAGTTTTTGTTTGAAAGAACTGCTAACGTGCTAAAATGATACATCAGTACACTCGTATGCAAATTTATGAGAAGATAATGGCTTCTCTATGTCTGTTGTATTTTATGAGAATTTACTGGTCTACTAGTTGTTGGTAAGTTACATTATTACACTCATAAGCAAATTTATGAGATTAATGGCTTGCCTATTGTCTGTTTTACTTTTCTTGAGACCTTACTGGTCTATTAGGTGTTGGTAAGAAAAATCCGTGAGTATTTCGGTGTTGTAATACTGTATTACTATCAGGAGGTCTTAAAGTCTATACTTAGACGATTGGTGTGGCTCCTAAAGTCTATATTTAGACGACTGACACAGTTTCGTGCTGCTGATGGATGGGGCTTTTGAAGTCTTTATTTATACTAATACTGTGTTACTACAGGGAGGACTTGAAGTCTATCCTTAGACGATTGGTGTAGCTCTTAAAGTATATATTCAGACGCCTGACGCGATTTCGTGATACTGATGGGTGGGACTCCTAAAGTCTATATTTAGACGCATGACGCGGTGTTGGTGGTCGTTAAGGATCATAATGAATTGAAACTTTCCTGGGAAGTAGATAAAATCCGTAAGTATGTGGGTGTTCAAATATTGGCACTGGTTGTAGGGCTGAAGTGGGATGGTGATGGCTGAGCTGTGCTCTGCTATTCTAATGAGGTTTTGTTTTACAGGTAAATTTGTGTGTGTGTGTGTGTGTGTGTGTGTGTGTTATGAACGAAAACAAATGTTCAAATTTATATCCTTCTTATTCGAAGATGTTGAAACGATGTTTCAAACTTAAATGCACACGTGCCAAAGTCTCTGGTGTGATTTGTGCAAACGAATATTTTCTTTAAGGTCTTCAGTTGTACGTGGTCACTCAATGAACTTAATAGACTTAAGGTGAACCCAGAGAAAAAAAACTAGGGGTGTGAGGTTCGGGATTTTGGTGGCCACTCGATTGGTCTCCTGCGCCCAATCCATCGCCCAGGGAGAATTTCATCCAACGAACGTCCCACATCACGGCCAAAGTGTGGTGGCGCTCCATCCTGCAGAAAGTAAAACCGATGTCGCACTGCGAGTGGAATTTCGTTCAAATACGGTTCCAACATATCATGCAAAACTGAAGAGATCTTTCGGTATTAAGTCCTCCTTCCAGAAATACTGATCCCAAACGAAGATAGAATAATAGATAAATAGATAGATAGAATAACCTTTATTAATAATAATAAAATAAATAAATTTTTTCAATTTACAATGACATGAATAATTATGAAGCTCGACTACTTATTTTATTTAATTTGGCCCTTAAGCTTTAGGCTTTACTGGGCTCTTATTAAAAGTAAGCTGCTAGTTGTTATAAATTTATAATAATAAATAAATAAGTAAATAAGTATTATTAATAGTTAAAACATGTATTACAATATTAAACAATATTAATGGACAATATTAAACAATATTAGTGGACATTAATCCTAGATTTTTGTTAGTATGCCATTACACTGCCCAACAAAAAAATAATTTTTGCTGCTGATTTAATTCTAAGACCTGTTTTTGGATAATATTGCTGTGCTGATTTCAAAAATCACCTTAGATTTTGTCCATCACCAAGTTTTCGTGCAATGCAATATGCCTATTTTGGGTGATCCATGAAGGGCGCTTATCAAAATTGATGATTTTTGAGACCTGTTAACAGCTGTTTTGCTGTTAAAATTTTATCTGTGGAATACGCAAATCTGTGCATTAAATCTAAAGGTCATGTACAACATATTAAAATCTTGGGTATCTGTGATTTCCGCAGGTGTGAACGTGACGTCATGATCTGAGAGAGATTTCCCATTGGCGGAGTGAGAGCAGCCGGTTCCGCTAGTGACGTTACTTGTAAACTTTCAGCAGTTAGGTTGCAACATGAGCATTAAAGTTCACTATCTCAACAGTCATCTGGATAAATTTCCAGAAAATCTTGATGTTAGTGAAGAGCAAGGTGAAAGGTTCCACCAAGATATGAAAGTGATGGAAGAACGATACCAAGGAAGATGGGATACCCATATGATGGCTGACTACTGCTGGAGCCTGCAAAGAGATTGTCTTGACATCTCTCATTCTAGGAAGTCCTATAAGAGAAAATTTATCAGCACTGAAAAGTAAGAAAACAAGAAGAAGACAATGTTAAGAAAACTGGTCCCGTGCTTGCTTTAATATGGATTCATTTTTTGCTTATTTAAACACTTTTAATCACTTTGTGTCAATATTACCATTGTATATTAAAGTTCACTCCCTGCAGAATTGTTTACTTTTCCATGCTGATTCTGAGTATGTAAAAACTTATTTTTTGAAAAGAAAAAAAATTGGGCATAACCCTGCCAAAATGCGATATCTCCAAAATATCCGTATTTATTTGATTGCTCGAAAACCTGACGTGATAGGCAAAAACTAAGGTGATTTTTGAAATCAGCACACCAAAGTTACCTAAAAACAGGTGTTAGAATTAAATCGGCAAAATTGGTGTTGGGCAGTGTTATTAATCGGGATTTCAACCTGGTTTTAAACAAATTTACATTCACAATATTTTTTTATATCAGCATGCAAGTCATTCCATAGTTTCAATCCAATGAAAATGGGTAGTTTTTGAGATGAAGACAATCTAAATTGAGGTATAACAAGCTTTGATCTATTTCTGGTCTCATACGGGTGGATTTCTTGATGAGTTACAAAATATCTATTTACCCATTCCAAATTAATGATTTTGTTCTTACACTTGTAAATAAAAATAAAATGTGCCAGTTTGGTTATATCGTTGAGCTTTAGTAGGTTTAGCTCTTTAAATAATGCACTAGACTGATCAAGGAAATCAGCATCAGATAATAACCTTATTGCTCGTTTTTGGATGACAAAGATACCATTTAATGCGTTGTTAGCGGAGTTTCCCCAAACAAGGGTGCAGTATGTTATATAAGGAAGAACAAGAGTATGATAACGAGTCAACAAAACTTGTTTAGGGATTACATTTCTAAGTTTAAACATTATAGCAACGCTCCTTCAAATCTTTTTCGCGATATAATTTACATAATCACTCCATTGCAAATTCTTATCTAGCATTACAACAAGAAATTTTGTTACAGTACACTCCTTTATGGCGATTTCATTAACATTAAGTTCATCAAGATATACATTTCTTTTATTAGTAAAAATCATGAAATTTGTTTTACTGGTATTTAGGAAGAGTTTATTGATGGTCAACCATTTCATTACACTGATGAATTCTGAATGAAATATATTCTTAGCTGTATTAACATCTTTTCAAGAAAAAGAGTTGTATCATCTGCAAACATTATGAAGTTCAGTATATCAGATGAACGTGGAAGGTCATTTATATACAATAAAAATAACAGTGGACCCAGAACTGAGCCCTGTGGCACACCATGTTTGACAAGCGCTTTAGTTGAGCAAACCTTATTTACTGATACAAAATGATATCTATTGGACAAATAACTTTTAAACCAGTCATTGATTGCTCTTCTAAAGCCGTAACAATATAATTTATTAAGTAGAATATTATGTTCTATTACATCAAACGCCTTACTCAAATCCATAAATAGTGATATCATTATTTCTTTGTTCTCCTTAGCTATATTTACATTTTCCATAAGATTTAAAATAGCCATTTCCGTTGTTTTATTATTACGGAAGCCATATTGATTTGGAGATAATAAATTGTAGGATTCTAAATATCGCTGCATTCTACTTTTTACAATTTTTTCAAAAACTTTGCTGAACACAGATAATGAACACACCGGTCTGTAATTTGTTGCTAGTGTAGGATGACCCCCTTTAAAAAGGGGTGTTATACAACCAGTTTTTAGCATTGATGGGAATATTCCTTTGGAAATACTTTGATTGATAATTTTAGCCAAAATTACAGATATCTTATCTTTAACAAGTTTCAATAGAGGTACAGGAATGTTATGAATGTTATTTTTTGTATTTTTTAATTTACCAATAATATTCTGAACCTCAGAGGTAGCAGGAACAAAAGAAAATGAATTTAGTGGGCAGGGTGGCATATATTCTAGAGGTGAGTGATCATTATTTATTAATTGTGCGCGAAGTCTTATCCGCTATTGAAGTAAAGTGTGCATTTAAAGAGTCTGCAAGATTTCCATGAGTGCCGCAGAACACCGTTACTGTTGGGTTAGTTTCGAGATGAGCACCCACAGCAAGATGGAGATTATCGTGCGCCTAATACACGGTGTTGTGTTGGTTTACGTATCCGTTCTGGTGGAAACATGCCTCATCGCTAAACATGATATCGTCCACTAGGTTTCCTTTTGACTGCAACCATTCACAAAATTAAAGTCGTGGATCTTTTTCATCTCCATATAATTCTTGAACAAAATGTATCTTTTAAAATTTTTAATTTATACGGGTGAAATTTGTGGCGGTGCAATAGTCGCTGTACAGATGTCTTTGAATGTCCACTTTCATATGTAATCCTTCTCACGGATCGTTGTGGACTTACTGCAGTCCTGGAAAGTACATGAATACTGCTGTCAGCACCAGTTTAAGTTCTCGGGAGACCTGCTCTTGGTTTGTCCTGAACACTTTCGATCTCACTGAATCTTGAAAGCATTCGACCAACAGAACGATGACTAGGTCGTGGTTTATTGGGATGACGAAGGTGAAATTCTTCAGCTGTCTCTCTTTGGCTAAGGCCAGAAGCATGAAAAAGAACAACTTCCGCCTTCTCCCTGAGAAGCGTAACTCACTTCCATATTAGCCATTGCGTGTTATTCTACCTGCAACAAAGAAAACGCCCCAAAACAAGACATTAATTTCAAAATTTGTTTTAGTTCTAATGTTTTACTTTTGTAAATTTAATTTAAAATAAATTTTGATATGAGACCAGATTTATATATATATATATATATATATATATATATATATATATATATATATATATATATATATATATATATATATATATATATATATATATAAAACAGCGACAGATAGTACTTTCCTAAACTTAAATAACAGTATAAATAATAATAATAGTAACAATTGTACCATTTATTAGTCTATTTTTTATGTTTAGCCCATAAATCAAAAGCAACAAGAAACATGTGTAAATACACATATACATAACATGCACATGAACACACATAAATACACTCACACCACCTACCCCCCATATATATATATATATATATATATATAATAATATATATATATACACACACACACACACACACACACACACACACATGCAATTAGATACCTACCACTACGTACATATAAATGAGACAGTAATGCCTTGCTATACATAAATAGTGTAAAAAGTGAATAAGTCTGACATTAATTTTTGCATATAAAGTCCAAGTTCGTATATAAAACTACATAAAATACAAGTTTAGAAAAATAAATTATTTTTAATTTTCTTTCTATTTTATTTTTCCTAAGTAATTGATGAATTTCTTTTTTTTTAAATTACCTAATCATTTTTTAGATTAATCTTATTCACGCAATCGTGTTAAATTCTGCAATGTTTATTTTTTTACATTCTCTTATTTGTAAAAGATGAAGTCATATCTTGCCAAAACTCTAATTTAATACTTAATTTTAAATTTTAAGCATTTAATTTGGCTCATATGCATGTTTAACATGTTTAATTTTAATTCATAATGCAATGCATATTTCAATTTCCATTTTTAATTAACTCGGCAAATCATGATTACATCAGATCTGTCAATATACTGTTTAAGAGAAAAATATAACTTCATCTTCAAATATCTTGCTTATCTGTCAATATGCTGTTACACACAAAATTAACTTTCCTTTATCTTCACATATTTTGCAAAATATATCAGCCTATTGAGAATTAAAAACAAACAGGCTGACATTAAA